>JAXQQM020092602.1:0-10294 GCA_034641835.2 Pinus albicaulis | reverse complement strand
CCTTATTTGTAATGTATCTCTTTCCAACAATTTTTTTTTTCTAAATTTAATTCACTATTCTTAAGTATTTCAATTCCCTCAAGGGATAATTTATCATGGTTTGATATAATGTAAGGAACCACTTAATATCTCATATGAGATTTATACTTATACCAACTATGTAATTATTATAAATATTTTTATAATTGTAATAGAGCTTCAATATTTATGGTATTTATAGTTCTTAACTCTCACATTTTATTTTTGGATCTTAGTCCTCAATTTAAAACAACCACATAAGTTTTCCACATACCTATAATGGTTTTGTCACATAAATACTTAATCCAATTATTAAGCTAAAATCTCTCCTTTACTACCTACCTTAACCTTACGTAACTTATATACATTTTCATGGTGATAATTCCTATACCTAGTTGATACAAGTCTATTTGTACTTTATACCTTACGTTGACATCTATTTATGTTAATGGAGTAAATAGCTTCCACTTAATATAATTTTTAACTTCATCAAACTATCATGCGAGTCTTGGCTTGTAATAATGCTTATGATAAGATTTGGATGTCGTTTTAATTAAGTCCTGGGGATTTATGGTACTGACACTTAATAAATATATTACTCTTGCCTTTCGATGCCAGTACGCTTGATTTAAGGTACTTTACCTATTCAAGTCCTCGTTCCACACAATTTAACATATTTTATTGTCTTTATGCTACGGTTCTGAAGTCGTATTAACTCTCCCTTAGGCATTTGTACTCTCAACGTTTAATTCCACTAGGGTTTCGTGATCTCAAAGGAAATTATCATCGATCCATGGGAGAAGCGATAGATGTGAGACACTTGTAAGGTCAGATTTCAGTAGGGTTTTATTTTGAAATCGATCTCTATTAATGTCAAAGTTCAATTCTATTCCATTTCTCTGGTCGTTGTTTTCTCTTCAAGCATAAGTTCACTATTTCTTCTCATAGTGTATGAATAAAACATGGTCTATGGTCTTTAAGGTGTTCTAATACCTCGGTATAATGTCTTCACTCATATTTATACAAGTATGTATCATTTTATTTAACCCTATCTGCTTAGATACATTCAAAATTTGAAGTCCACGATGACTGTGGTTTCTTAGTATCATTTGATGATTTATCATGAACTCTTTTGTTTTTTTTTTCAGCTCTAAAAAAAAATTGTTCTTATTGTGGTCATAAGTATCATCAATATTAATGGTGTTTTACCTCCACTCATAATGTTTCTTTATGTTCGAATTCTCATACTTTTTTGTGGCTTCTGTTTGTATTTCGACAATTTGCTTATGTATATTAAGTCACATAGACTTAAGATTCTTAGCTATGGTTCTTTCTTTTTGGTTTTATAATGATTTTTTTTCTTTTGAATGTTTAATTTTACCATTTGGATACGCACGGCATGTTCCATCGTTCTGCATCTAAATTTTTTTATTTTGCGTTTTGGCCCAAGTTAATATTGTAAGAATGGGAATAATTGTGTTTATTTGAATCCTGAATTCGTTATGTTAACTTGCCCTAATAATTTCGTGGGTTTTATCCAAACGCAACATCCATATTATATGGTTTAGTCCCATTTTCATATTAATACCGAAATAATATCGTTTCAAAGGAACATATTGAATTTCTGAGTTGTGATAGTATTTCTAAGTTTGAACCTAAGTCATTTATTTAATTTTTTTATTTCTTCTCTACGGCATGGTTGAAGGAATCGGTTTGATTGTTCCAGAAGTCAACTTTCTTGTCAGGCCTAATAAGCAAGAGTTATTTAGATTGGTAATATGGACGACTTATTTTCTCAACTATTCGTAGAGGTAACTCCTTTCTACCCTTATTCGGAAATTAATTTTTTTTTTGTTTTGGTTTGAAATGATATTTCACAGGGTTTATAATTTTTTTTTCAGGAACATAACCTATTCATCGATTTACTAATCCTATCCAGGTAGCTCTCAGCTATATGCAATCATGATTTTTTTTTTTTGAACTATATGTTTTTCCATATTGAAATTATACCTTACATAATTAGCCTTTTTCTCCTTCTGTGATTTGTGCAGGTATCATGAGATTTTAACTTGTATTTTGAATCTCTCATAAACTACTATCGAGCTTTCAAGGTAGGCCACCTGAGAAATGAATTTCTCTATTTAATTAGGGTATAACGTCACTTGGATTCTCTTCGAATTTTCAAACGGCTTCGGCGTTTAGCCCTATTACTTCTCGAACCAAATTTTCGTGCCTTCGAAAATAGAAGAATTGTTATAACTGCCATTATGATAATTCGTGCTCATCATTATGAGAGCTTATGGGAATTTCTTATTGTAGTAAACAAATATTTGTATCAGACTCACTAAATATGAGTTGTATAATAATGTTTTTTTTTTTTTAAGGATTTAATTTATGTGTTTTACACCAGGAATAATTATTTTTATTTTGTAACACTATACAAGTAAATAAGTCGGTATCTATGTCTAGTTACTTATATATTTTACCTTACCAGTGCTTTGATTCTATTGTATTAAATTATTTATATACAGTTCTATTCTTATATTGATCAATGGATTTCCAAATGATTGAAATAAAATTTCATGCAGGTGACAGTAAAGAATTTATTCCTTTTCCTTGTATAGTATTAGTTAACCATTAATGGATTTAATACTATTAATTGATTTTATTTCACTCAATAAGTCTTTCTTCTGCATTGGTTACATAAGCTTTTGTCAAATCATTTTTCACTAGTATGCACTCGTTATAGATATCCATTTAATTCCTGAAAGTAAATCTCTGTGTACTCCATTAGAATTTCTTCTATTGACACATAGAGACAACTTATTTAAAGGAAATATAAATTTCGTCTTTGAAGTAATGATATAAGGCTGAATTATTTCATAAATAATTTTGTCAACACAATTCTGATTTATTGCCTATTCTGAATTTCTAATACTTCTAACAAAAAACTCTCATTTCAACTTGTTTCCGGTATTATAATGTCTATGTAACAGGATTTTAAAAATAATCCTTCATTTGAAATTGATATATCTATATTTTATTTTCCTAAAATAAGACTATTTCTCTTGGGCACACTTTAGTATAATTTAGCTTCCATGCCTCTTTCTATATTATTATGCATAAATACAATAGCATTCTCCTTTCAGTAAATTGCATGTTTTGTATGATATCGATTTTTATCAGCTATTTGTTATAAGTAACAGTACGTAACCTATTCCGTAGTTACAGGTTTCCTGAATTTTCACCATAGTACTCTACTGATATTATAAAATTTATTACTGTATATGTATTCTTTTATTTTCTTCTGGTTCTAACAGAATATAAAATCTTAATAATAACTATAAATAGAATATCAGTTTTCTTATCTCCAGATCCAAACCTGAATACAGGTTTCGACATTCTGGAAGATGGATTTCTGAACTTATTCTATCATGCTACTGAAATTATGGATTTCATCTTTTAAATCTAGTCAATCAAAGGCATCATTTAACATAGTACTAATTATTCTAATTAGTCACATCGTTTCCACTACATGAAAATAATTGTACATAATTCATAAACAAACTTTTTAATATTATGAGTGCATACCAATGTGTAGTGACCAGTCCTCCCAACCATAGAATTCCTCTATCTCTAGAATTCACCCCCGAGCTGAGATCCTCTCCCAGAACAGACCAACCCCCAATCTGTTGGGAAAAATACTGAGAGGGAGGGGTGAATCAGTATTTAGAGCTGACTGAAAACTTTTTACTTTTTCTTTCTCTTAAAACCATATGCTACTTTACTGAACCCAACTCACGTATACACGCAGATATCCTTAAGAAAACTTGCGTATGTCCAGAGATCTTATTATGCATTTAATTCTTTACTTATATCATTGCATCATTCATTCATCAGATTTTTAGTAAGCAGTCAGCATGTGCAGTAGTAACAGAATAAAACATCACACATAAGCAACACACATGAACACCAGTATTTAAGGTGGAAACCCAATTCGGGAGAAAACCACCGCTGTTGTCGTCTCTGTCTTCAATATTTATTATAAAGAAAACCTCTTACAATTTTGTACTAGCGCAGACTCATAGCAGCACGTAGGGACCCACCTACAGAAGGATGCAACCTTCTCTTGTTTTCCACCCACTACTGGAAGGGAGCTCGAACCCCTTGATCTCGTTTACCAGCCTCTCCTGGAAGGGAGCTACTACCCCCTGCTCTCGTTTACTAGCCTCTCTTGGAAGGGAGATACTACCCCCTGCTCTCATTTACCAGCCTCTCCTGGAAGGGATCTACTACCCCCTACTCTTGTTTACCAGCCTCTCCTGGAAGGGAGCTACTACCCCCTACTCTCGTTTACCAGCCTCTCCTGGAAGGGAGCTACTACCCCCTGCTCTCATTTACCAGCTACCACTGGAAGGGAGCTACAACCCCCTCACTGAAGGTTTCGACCCTCGGCACCACTGTGGACCACGTTTCATCAATTTTCATACTGGATGCAACAACTTCCACACAACATACCTTGTAGGCCACTTTTCATCACATTTTCAAACTAGACCCACTCCACACAATTAAGCTCAACATACATCAAACTGAAACTTATAACCCCATCAATTCATTCATTGAATCATCAACCAATCAACCAACAACTTGATCTTTAATCAACATAATCAGCAACATAATCAACATTCAAACAACCCAAATCTGTATGAATACATCATTGTCAGATAGCATCAAAAGAGATCATACATTTCATTCCACATACTTCAGCAAAACCCTAGATTCCATGCGCGCTTTTACTTCACTGAACCTGCGTATATACATGCTTTCACAAAGACAAACTTGTGTATAAATCTGCAACTATTTCAAAATTGACCTTTGATTTCATACGCGCTTTTGCTGAAATGAACTTGCGTATATACGCGCTTTCACTAAGATGAACATGTGTATAGATCTGTAAATTTTCAGAACTATGCAGCTCTTCAGAATAGATAACTCAAATCTCACCCTTTAGTTCAGCAAAGATTCGCCAAATCATAGATCTAAACATTCCATAAACAGATCTAGAAAATACATAGTCATTTCAGATCTAGAGATCCCTCTTCATCATTTTCTTCATAGGTGCATTATTAATTCAGATCAATCAATAAATTGTTACCCATTTCATGTAGATATACTTCAGAGTGAAGTATTCATTAAAACCGAGACCTATGCACACCTTGCATTATGATCCTCTTCTCCTTATATATTTTTAGCCTTTGTCAAGACCATGAGTCAAAACCACTCAACCGCTGATGGTAGTCCTAGACGGGATAAAATAGATAATCCAGCGCTCAATACTGTGGGCCAATACCATGGTCATGTCCACTAGTTTTATAAATTTAGAGCGAAAATAGGCATACGCTAGTTTGTCGTTACAAACCCGCATATGCTTTGTAACATATCTTATTCATCATTACTCTGGCACTTACTGGAATTTCTTTCTTTGTTACTTCTAAGCTACTCTGTAGATACATCAGATTTACATCATTAAGAAATAAATTTCTATCCAAAGACAACTCATCAAGTCAGTTTCCATCAAGGACAACTTCATTAAGTAGGTTGCCGTCAAGGACAACACATTGCATCATATTGCCAGCAATCTCCCCCTTTGGACTTGATGGCAACCATGATGGTGTTTGATCACTACAATAGATAGATACATTGATTATAACCATTATTCAAACACCATTATACTCTCCCCCTTTGACATCAATGGCAAAGGGCGGATCAAAACCAAAACAAGGTTTTTCTTCTCTTGTAGAAAGAAGAGCTCTGTAGATATGATGTGCACTGAAGTTACCATGCTCCCCCTCAGTTCACGCTGAATATTCAAACATATTTTTCTATGAAGTACATGACTCTATGACCTTTCCTATCACCAAGGACTCATACTTACATCAATGATCCAACCAAGTGGATTTACATATGTGACTCAAGTACCCAACCAAGTGGATTTACACATTTTGACTCAACTACCCAACCAAGTGGGTTTACAAATTTGAAGAAGTCCTTACATGACTAAATATAACAATTTACATCATAGGTCTCAACATAACCTTTTCATCAAATTACAAATATGACTTTTTATAACCAATACCAAAAAGACCTCAAGAGAGAGATCATATTTCAGAACCATCATAATGCCAAAAATGCATTACTCTCCGCAAGGCTAATGCTCCCCCTGAAATTTTGCTCCTATCTTTGAGCTGACTCACTGTTTTTCTTATCAGAAAAACATATGCTTTTGTTTCCAACGGAACTTGCGTGTATACGCGGCTTTAGTTCATGAAACCCGTGTATGAAAAGTGAAACACTGAAAATTTCATAGCTCCATTTTCTCCTGGATTTATACATTTTGTACCTGTCTTCTGTTGTCACATTAGATGCACTGTTAGAAATAAACACAACCAGAATCACCAAACCAACCATGGGAATCACCATATATTTCTCCCCTTGTGATGATACATTACTAATTCCTATAATGTATCTCACATCACTCTTGCAGTCATTATGAGAAGTAAGCTTTAGAAGCGGAAGACTGCAGTAGGATTATCATCCCCTACGTTTTTGATTGATCCTCCTTCTTTTTCCAGCTTTGCTTGAAATTTCTTATTGTGTGCTGGAAATTATCCAATTTCTCAGATCTATTCATCCTACATTCTATTTCTACATGTCCATACTTGTTACAAGCATAACATCTTGTGTGACTAGAAAAGTAAGCATAGGGATCATAATGTGTTTTTCTATTCTTTCTTCTATTGCAATCAACTGCTTTATGACCAAACTTGTTGCATGAAAAAAAATATCCCTTGAAGAAACCTGAGTACCTTTCTGTGTATAATTTGTTTGTTTGTGACTGAAACAATCTTCTTCTACAATTGGCTACAACATGCCCATAATTATGACATTTAAATAATTCAACAGTATTGATCAAAGGAGAGAATCGATTGATGCTTCTATATTTAGGAGGGAATGATTTCTTTTGAGACTTCATGATTGTCGGTTGACCTTTTGTTTCTTTCAACACTTCAGGTTTTGCATTGATATCCTTTGAATCTTTAGCACTTTCTTGTGAACTGTATTATCCTTTAACAATTTTATGAAAACCAAGACCAAATTTAACAGAAGGAGACCTTTGACTAATAAGAATATTTTCCAGAATCTTAGTATTATCTTGAAACCTCAAGAGATTATCTTTTTCTTCAAATTTACCTTTTAAATTGTTTACCTCAACCTCCAATATTTTGCATTGCTTCTTCATACTTTCTTCGACCCTTCTTCCTTCTTCTACTTGATCATTCAATTTTGAAATCTCTTCTTTCAACCCATTTTCTTGATCTTCAAAAGTTTGTAAAAGTTCTTCATTCTTCTTATTTGATTTTTCCAGATCTGTTTTGAGAGAGATGATTTCTGCTTCAAGTCTTTCACTTCGATTGGTTACTTTATCCTGCAGTATTTGATACATTTCTATATTTCCATTCATTCTAGAGATCATATCTTTGTAGATAGATTCCTTCTTTTTAAATTGATCTTCAACATTGATCTTCAGATTTGCTTGTAGACCCATAATATTACTTTCACTTTCTTTTTCACCATTGCATGCACAAGGAAGTGAGTTACAAGAACAACAATCAATACCTGATTCATCATCTTCATTTTTTGTTGTACACTTCTTTCTTTGAGTAGCCCTCTTCTTTTGCTTCCTTCCCATTGTGATGGATCTCATTCAAGCGATCAAACTTCTGCAGAAGGGCCTGCTCTGAAACCAATTGTTGGGAAAAATACTGAGAGGGGGGGTGAATCAGTGTTTAGAGCTGACTGAAAACTTTTTACTTTTTCTTTCTCTTAAAACCATACGCTACTTTACTGAACCCAACTCGCATATACACATGGATATCCTTAAGAAAACTTGCGTATGTCCAGAGATCTTATTATCCATTTAATTCTTTACTTATATCATTGCATCATTCATTCATGAGATGTTTAGTAAGCAGTAAGAATGTGCAGTAATAAAAAAATAAACCTTCACACATAAGAAACACACATGAACACCAGCATTTAAGGTGGAAACCCAATTCGGGAGAAAACCACTACTACTATCATCTTTGTCTTCAATATTTATTATAAAGAAAACTTCTTACAATTTTGTACTGGCGCAGACCCATACCAGCACGTAGGCACCCACCTGCAGAAGGCTGCAACCTTCTCTCATTTTCTAGCCACTACTGGAAGGGAGCTCCAACCCCTTGATCTCATTTACCAACCTCCCCTGGAAGGGAGCTACTACCCCCTGCTCTTTTTTACCAGCCTCTCCTGGAAGGGAGCTACTACCCCCTGCTCTCATTTACCATCCTCTCCTGGGAGGGAGCTACTACCCCCTCCTCTCGTTTACTAGCCTCTCCTGGAAGGGAGCTACTACACCCTACTCTCGTTTACCAGCTACCACTAGAAGGGAGCTACAACCCCCTCACTAAAGGCTTCAACCCTCAGCACCACTGCGGACCACGTTTCATCAATTTTCATACTGGATCCAACAGCTTCCACACAACATACCTTGTAGGCCACTTTTCATCACATTTTCAGACTGGACCCACTCCACACATTTAGGCTCAACATACGTGAAACGGAAACTTATAACCCCATCAATTCATTCATTGAATCATCAACCAATCAACCAACAACTTGATCTTTAATCAACATAATCAGCAGCATAATCAACATTCAAACAACGCAGATCTGTATGAATACATCATTGAGAGATAGAAACAAAACAGATCAGACATTTCATTCCACACACTTTAGAAAAACCCTAGATTCCATACGTGCTTTTACTTCACTGAACCTGTGTATATATGCACTTTCATAGAGACAAACCTGCATATAGATCTGCAACTATTTCAGAACTGACCTTTGATTTCATATGCGCTTTTGCTGAAATGAACCTACGTATATACCTGCTTTCACTGAGATGAACATGCATATAGATCTGTAACTTTTCAGAACTATGCAGCTCTTCAGAACAGATAACTCCGATCTCACCCTTTACTTCAGCAAAGATTCACCAGATCACAGATCTAAACATTCCATAAACAGATCTAGAAAATACATAGTCATTTCAGATCTAGAGATCCCTCTTCATCATTTTCTTCATAGGTGCATTATTAATTCAGATCAATCAATAAATTGTTACCCATTTCATGCATATATACTTCAAAGTGAAGTATTCATTAAAACCCTGACCTATGCACACCTTGCACTATGATCCTCTTCTCCTTATATATTTTTAGCCTTTGTCAATACCATGAGTCAAAACCACTCAACCGCTGATGGTATTCCTGGATGGGATCAAATAGATAATCCAACGCTCAATAATGTGGGCCAATACCATGGTCATGTCCCCCGTTTTTATAAATTTAGAGTGCAAATAGGCATACACTACTTGGTACGTACTTTTACGCATAGATACGCTACTTTTCCATTACAAACCTACGTATGCTTTTTGACATATCTTATTCATCATTACTCTGGCACTTAATAGAATTTCTTTCTTTGTTACTTCTAAGTTGCTCTGTAGATACATCAGATTTACATCATTAACAAATAGATTGCTATCCAAAGACAACTCATCAAGTCAGTTCCCATCAAGGACAACTTCATCAAGTAGGTTGTCATCAAGGAAAACACATTGCTTCATATTTCCAACACAATCTATTCTGAAGCAGCTTACTTAAGCTATGCTTTCCCAAAAGCCTGTTTCTAATTCTGCATCCAGAATTACAGGATTATTTTATTCCTATTTGCCTAGGCTTCCCTTAATGAGGGGCTTTAAAGCTGCTTTCTACTTTTCTAGCTTTTTACCTCTTCCCAACTACTTTCCTCATCATTGGGGATTTTAGATTTTTCCTTTCAAATCTAAATTAGAAATAATTACTTTCAAGGCTTTTTGAAAGGTTTTGGGAAAGTCTTAGCCTTATCCATATCCTCATGGATTAGGCTTATGATATCCAATCTCATTTGGTCATAGTGCACACATTAATATTCCATTTATTTTCATTAATAAATATTTAAATAAAATCCACACAATAATTATCCATTTGGGTCCACTCCCCTTTGGATTTTTGTTCAAATGTCTAACTTAAAAAGCATAGAAACTAGGGGTGTTTCAATATTCATTCTCAAAACCTCCTTTATTTCATGTTTTTATACACCAAGAAAAGATTTAAACAACAATTGTATA